>OY744617.1:25756188-25766188 GCA_963556255.1 Allolobophora icterica
ACCCCTCCTCTTCTGCTTTTTCTTTTTCTTGTTTTTTAACTATTTCTTTTTCTTTTTTCTTCTTCGTCGTCTTCTTCTTTGTCTCCTCCTCCTCTTCCATCGCTTCCTCCTCCTCCTTCTCCTTTTTATCCTCTTCTTGTTCTTCTTCTTCTCTTTAAGATGCATTGAATTAGACAACTGTCGACCAAACATATCATGAAACAGCCGACGATAAGAACAGCAACCAGATGGCGCTGTCTAGACGTTAGACCAGCTGTAGGTGCTTTTAAATCTTCATCAATTGAAAGCCGGAAGCCGACAGATGAAATAAATTAGATTAAATTAATAGGTTTTAAAGCAATTTGCGGATTCATCATTTCATGACACTGAGCGCAGAAAACAATTAAAACGAACGTGACTCGGAATATATGTGGCAGGCGACATCTCAGTGGTCGGCTCTGACGCCTTGGTACTGCTGCTGATGTCTCTTACTTGCCTACATTCATCCCACGTCCAATCCATCTATCCTCTTCCGCTGCTTCCAGTTGTCTCCGAGTATTGCCTGTCACCTGTCGTATTTGCTCAGTCGTGTGTTGAATATCTGCCGACAAATATATGCGTCGTCCGCATGTCAGAGACATGCGGACGACGAGACGGCCGCTGTTGACTCTCTGTGTAATGTAATAACGCGTAAGCTGGTAATCAGCTTAAAGAAGACCACAGCGCTCGTGGTCCAACACAAGAAATTGTATATAATGTATTTATGTATACTCTGTATGTATGTATTGTATTGTATTGTATAGCATTGTATTGTATTGTATTTGAACATTTATAAAGCGCCTCCCACAGTGTTCACCAATCAGAGGCGCTCAACATGCATGCCTGCGTGCAATACCTTGTTTGTATGCATCTATGTGTATGTATGTATTTATGTTTATGTATGTATTTTATTATATTTGGAAATTTATAAAGTGCCTCTTGACAGTAGAGACTATACAGAGGCGCTCTCGAGGTGAGAGCCCAGGGGGGGAGAGAGGCTTTTAAAGAGCTGACAGGTAAGGAAGAGACCCCAGACAGCATCATAGATCTGATTGAGGTTGGGAGGCCATTCCAGAAGGAAGGACCAATAGTGGCAGATGCGCGATGTTGGACCAAGGAAGTCCTTGCACGAAGGACAAAAAAATCGAGACGACCAGTCACAAAGATATTTAGGAGTCAACCCCAGCTGAGTTTTAGAGACCAAGGGGCAAAGTCGTGCACTGGACTCGAGAGGCCATGGGAAGCCAGTGGAGCTGCTCAACCATGTATAGGTTGAAAATTCAGGACCGACTGAAAGGAAGAAAGACGAATCTTGGGAAAAGCAACGAGTAACGAGTTGCAGTAGTCAATGCGGCAGCAGATAAAGCATGGAGTATGGTAGTGAATATAGATGAGGCGACAGATCTAAGGATAGCCCTGAGGCGACGGACGTGATAGTAGAGGAGCGCGTTAAGTTATAAAGGTGCTCAGAAAACGTTGAGTTGCTGTCCAGAAAAACTCACAGGTTGCGAACACTGGATGAGTAGGTGAAGGAAGGGAATTTAGCAGGCAGATGTGGAAGATCGAGTTTGAGAAACTGCTGTTTTGTTCCGAACCAGATCAGCTGAGTCTTAGAGGAGTTAAGATTAGATTAGAGGACATCCAGAGACTATGATCAGAGGAGAGAGAGTCAACGAGTCCAGCAAGAACAATGTGTTCATAGGGAGGACCATGCACAAAGCTTGGACGCCATCGGCATATAGAAGGTGATCAATGGCCGAATGCCTAGTGAAGAGGGAGGAAATGTCAGCTGTGAAGAGAATGTACATAGGGGATAGGGCCGAGTGGCGAACTCTGGAGGATACCAAGTTCTACCTCAACCCAAGGAGACCACCTAGACCAATCAGCTGGATGCGGCCAGTTAGATATGATTGAACCAGAGAAGAGGAGTCCTATGGAGACCACAGGATAACTGGAGGCGCCGTAGCAGGATGCCATGGTCGACCATATCAACGGCAAAGAAGACATCAAAGAGAGCCAGGAATTTCAGGTGTGACTTATCAATGGCCGTGTAGATTTCAGAAAAGAAAGAGCAAGAGGAGCAGCTTAAGTGGAGTGATGACCTCTGAATCCAGATTGATTAGGAGGGAGGAGGCCCGACTGTTCAAGATAAGAGATAAAGTATCACCTGATGAGAGACGAGTCTCTCGAGGGTTTCGGAAAGCAAAAAGGTTAGCGACAGGACGATAATTCTAACAGATATTTGGGTTTGGGTTTGTTTTTTGTGAAGGAAAGACTATGGACCGCGGTTGGGAGGCTGGGAGGTGGCCCTCAGCAGGAGACATATTAAACATGTAAAGTAAAAGGAAATAATGACAAATGTATGTACGTATGCATGTATATGTGAATGTATGTATGCATGCATTCATATACTTATGCATGCATGAATGCATGTATCTATGTATGTATGCATGCATGTACGTTTTCTTCTTCTGGTTCTCTGCATGATTTCAGACAGGTTCAAACGTCCGACGTCGCCACACCTCTCGATGTCGAGCCTCTCCTTTAAGTCTACTGTACCCCTCCTTCATCAACCAATCCAGCATCATCTGTCTTGGTCTTCGTCTTGTCCTCCTCCCCTCCGTTCTTCCCTCGGTGACATTTCTTAGGAGAGAGTTCTCTCTCAGCGTGTGTCCGATCCATTTCCTTTGAGAATGTAAAGGATATGGCCGAGCACCAATATCTCTCTGTCTCTCTCTGTCTCTGTCTCTGTCTGTCTGTCTGTCTGTCTGTCTCTCTCTCTCTCTCTCTGTCTCTGTCTCTCTGTCTGTCTCTCTGTCTGTCTCTCTCTCTGTCTCTGTCTCTCTCTGTGTTTCTCTCTGTCTCTCTGTCTCTCTCCCGCCCCCCCCTTTGTCTCTCTGTCTGTCTGTTACTCTTATTGTATGTATCAAGGATATTTCTTTTCCAATCCTTCCCCCTCACCTCTTCATTTGTTATGTGCTACGTCCAGCTGATCTTCTCCATTCTTCTCCAAATCCAAATTTCGAACGCCTCCAGTTTCTCGAGTCCTCGCCCGTATATTCAGTTGTATGCGGTATCCAGAGAATAAGATTCTGAAGGACGGATGACGGAACTCGTCAACGCTAAGAGGTCGTATCTCGAGAAAACCACCGAGAGGAGGGCAACGGCATACCACCTCTCTGCATATCCCGAGTATATGAATGATGATACATCTATGTATGTATTTACTTATGTACGCATGCATGCGTGCCTGCATATATGTATCTATGTGTATGTGTGTATGTACTTAGGTACATGTATGTGCGTATGCATGCTTGTATGCATGTATGTATAAATGTATGCAGTGCTTTTTTTCTAGAAAAAAAGGTTCCGGAACGGAACAATAGGTTCCGGAACGCAACAATTTTGGGCGGGCTAAAATCACGAGAAAAACCGGATTGGGTGTTGGTAGGGGTCTCAATAAACACTGAAAACAGTTCAAAAACACTAAAATTAAATTAAAATAACTAAATTATTGTTTTATTATCAAAATAAATAAATTATTTTAGTAGCTGAAAAAGGTGCCGGAACGCCGTTCCGGCTCGTTCCGGCTGAAAAAAGCACTGAATGTATGTATGTATCTAGCTCTTTATGTAGCCTTTGACTAAACTGAGGCAGAGAAATGTTAAGGAGACTTCGTCTTGTAAACCGTTCCAAAATGACTGTCCATCGCAAATTAGGTGTGCATGTATATAACACTGATATCAACCATGTATTTTCCACGTTCTCATCACTAAGTTTTAACATTGATGCTTTCATGTTAGCATTTGGTCTTAACATTAACATGTTAACCTTGTTATGCCAATGTTTAGTTATTATAATGTGACGTCGTCATAAATTCATTAGGAAGGTATACACAAGAGTTCCATTGTGAGAAATACAAATACAAGCACAAACACACACATCAGGCAAACACACTTGCGTACACAAGTATATATGTACAGAAAGACACGCATAGACAATCAGATCCAAACGGACAAACGTTAATACAAATAAAGGCATGGGAATATAAACACTGGTGAGAAACAGAAATTAAAACAGAATAAAGCTAAATTAAATTATAACTCTTAGACGTCAATTATCTAAGGCAAATGTTTAATTGTTTATGCACTCACTAATTACAAAATCATGCGTTTATTGGTTGTCAACGATTGCGTTGCGTGCTATAAATCGTTTAACGAGATGAAGAGGAAGTAGGTCAAGTGGAAATAAATTATGCTGAGCTTGTGAGTCATCGTTGCGCTTGAAAGGATTTGAAAAAATCAACGAGATAAATGATGGAATGTACTTTGAAGGGCACTGAAGAGACGGCATCGAGTTGCTGAGGCAGAAGACATGACGCTGCTTCTGAAAACGATTTAATGGGTTGGCATGATGATGAATGGCATTGGTCGATGGTCGGGTGAGAGAGTGTGAGTGAGTATGAGACAGACAGACAGACAGACAGACAGACAGACAGACAGACAGACAGACATAGAGTGAGAAATAGACAGACAGACAGAAAGAGAGAAACAGAGAGAGACTAAAAGAGATACAGAGACAGAGAGACGGAGAGAGACAGGAACAAAGAGAGGCAGAGACAAAGAGAGAAAGAGAGAGAGTGAGGAGAGAGTGAGTGAGTGAGTGAGATAGACAGACAGAGACAGACAGAGAGAGAGACACACACACAGAGACACACAGAGAGACAGTGACAGAGAGAGAGTCAGACAGAGACAGAGACAGAGAGTTATATGACATTGAGATATAAGACGATTACACGGTGGATTGCTAGGACGTGATTGGAGATGCAGAGTACGTTGGTGCTAACGATGAAGAAAGCCATGACGAGTCGACGATTACGACAATGATGAAGACGATTATACTGATGACGGTTCTAATGATCATGTCTTTGGTAATGAGGTAAAGATTGTGAAAACGGCGGCGTGTGTTTCATGAGGATGATAATGAGACTGAAGCTCATAAGAGTGATGGGGGATGAGACTCTCATGAATGCTAAAAAAGCACGTGGCAACTGATAGGCCTGCTGGACTATCGACTAAACAATCTCCTCTAAGCGAACTCATTTCAGATTTCACGCGGGGTGCAATTCCATTACCACCACGATACATATCTCATCCACTTTTCAATCTCGTCTCATTCCTTCCGATCACTCCTTCCATCGTCTCCTGCTCATAGCCTGCAGGAAACTGATTCCATTGACCTTGGAAATGATTATCTTAACCTTGTGATCGCTTATCTCTTGTTTTACTGCGTCCAATCACTGGCTGCTTCGTCAAGGAAGGCTTGCTTTGTAAACAGTAACTGAGATTCTGGATGGAATCGCCGGTTGTTTTAAAATGACCATTGATGATTATTATGGCTGTGAATCGTAAAATCAGCGTTGAAAGCAGACCAAAGATTTTGTGCTTTAATTAAACTTTATCAACTTTCTACTCAGGCAGCCCGATTCGGTGGCATACTGCACTTATGTAATCTTTTAACCAGTTTTATGAATCCCAATTCCACAGCTATTTTATTCACATGCCAAGTTTCGGTCGTGTGAGTAGACAAGCAAAATGTATAACTACACGCGTTTAATTAGTACAATAATTATGTATTTTAAAGATTCAATTAGGCCCTAGTTGAGTGTTTTACAGATTCAACGGAGTCTCCGCTATAAAGTTTCTATGTAGGCTATATTAGTGCAGCTATAGCAAACAACCAAAAACGTAAATAGTCAAAATGATTGGCATTAAGGATATGACACGTTCTGATCATTTCTACTTCAATTTCGCAATTCTGAAAATTGCTACAAGTAATGGGAATCCTGACTGTACGTCTATTTTGTTGACGTGTAATCACCTTGGTCGCCAATTGCTGACGTGTAATCATCTTGGTCGCCAATAATTCAGTCGGCAGTTGGAAATACATAGAAACTCTAGTCGAACTGTCATGTTTAGTACAGGGCTATGTTTTAAGCATAAGGCATTTTGCTTTGTCTTTAAATTATGTTCCAGATACATTATCTTTTGGTAGGTCATCCACAGATAAGAGACATCATCTTTTGGTAGGTTATCCATAGATGACACATTACCTTTTGGTAGGTCATCCATAGATGCGAGACATTATCTTTTGGTAGGTTATCCATAGGTAAGAGATATTATCTTTGGTAGGTTATTCATAGATAAGAGACATTATCTTTTGATAGGTTATCCACAGATAAGAAACATCTTTTGGTAGGTTATCCATAGATGACACATTACCTTTTGGTAGGTCATCCATAGATAAGAGACATTATCTTTTGGTAGGTTATCCATCTATACGAGACATTATCTTTTGGTAGGCTAACCATAGAAAAGAGACATTATCTTTTGGTCGGTCATCCATAGATAAGAGACATTATCTTTTGGTAGGTTATCCATAGATGAGACGTTACCTTTTGGTAGGTCATCCATAGATAAGAGACATTATCTTTTCGTCGGTCATCCATAGATAAGAGACATTATCTTTTATCCATGGATAATCTACCTATAGGCAAAGGCTACACGTGAACTAGACTATTTTATCTACATTTTGCAACGTCTATATAAACCCTGCATGAAGACGAAATCTGTCCAAACTGAGGTCACGTCAACGCAACTTGACCCAGTAATATTTGTGTCGGGTCGAGTATATATCCGGACGTAGAGAATGCCCAAAGCAGTGCACACGATAGAATTTGTAAAGGGGATTAAATGCCATTCGTAGTGACTGAATTACGGCGTACGTGGCCATGGGCTGAGAGCACTCTGCTATAAACGGATTGGTACTTTGCACGGTCTAAGACGCAATCTAATTGATATGGTCAATGGGTGAGTAGATGCAAGGGTGGATGGAAGGGCGTGTTGATTAATGGATTGGTTAGTGGTTGGGTGAGTTGATGGGTCAGTTGGTGTGTGAGTGGGTGGATGGATGAGAGGATGGGCGAGTGGGTAAATTGGTGGGTGAGTGCATGCATAGGCGGATGGTTGGATGTGTGATTAGATGGGTGAGTGGGTGGATGGGTGAATAGATCGATCGGTGGGTGGGTGGGTGGGTAAGGCTATAGGTGGGTGGATTTGTTGATGGGTGAAGAAGGCCGACTCGCATCCTCTGATCTACCGCCGTCTATACTCAAAATAAAACCTGAATTGACGGTCATGTTTAATAGCCCGTTTCTTATCGAGGAAGAGTTAACTGCTTGAAGGGAAGTTACAGCCCGAAGCTATAGGTGCTGGAGTCGTCCGCCGAGGCCCGTTGAACGAGCGGCCTCGACGGCAAGCCATCCGTCCACCGTCTTCCTCCGTCTCCCTTGACAGCCCCGTCGCAGAAACCTTTTCAAATTACGGAAGCCTTTATGTGATGATGCCCTCTTCTTCACAATAATATGACGGGTTAGCATAGACATACATACATACATGATTAATGATTATATATATGTGTGTGTGTGTGTGGTAGCAGAGACATAGGCCTACATATATTTGATTATATGTATATATGTTTGTATATATGCATACATGATTACATATACAGACATAAATTTTTGCTTATGCATATATAAAATGATAAGACGCGCATCTATTTTCACTGCATAGCAGTGCATACAGTAATTTCTAAATATATGTGAATAAAGCTTTAGACATGTGTGTATAAATATATATATATATATATATATATATTTATACACACATGTCTAAAGCTTTATTCACATATATAAAGGGCGTGATTGTGTAGTGCAGTGGTTTTCAACCGGGGTTCCGCGGAACCTTACGTCGGCCACGTGTTCCGCCTAAGTTCAAAATAAAATTTTAAAACACCAATTGAATTCACAAAAGAATGAGCAAAGGGCAGAAATCTTCACAGCTCTCGGTCATTCTTGCTAGACACGATTTTAAAAGTTCAAATTTCTAAAATCTAAATATTATCCCAACGTTAATTGTACTATTGTATAGACGTAATCCCGAGATTTCTAGAGCGCCCAAAAAAAATGGAGCAGCGGGAACCAAATTATTCACATGCGCTCAGTAAAAATCGATAGGCAGGTAGGATCAGATTTGGTTTCAAGTCAAGATCTAGAGGAGTCAGGCAGGCATACGCCAGACGGCTAAGGTACACGGATGGTATTGAGAATTGAAGCGAACAGGGAGGTAAGAGGAGGAAGATGATTCGGGGTATCAATTCTGAAAAAGCAGTGTTTAAGAGGGATATCAAGAGGTGTCAGGTGAGGTTTTGGTGAGTTCGTAGGAAGGGTTACAAAATTGTCATAATTCTTGCGGGAGTTTATTCTAGAGAGGCGAAACAGCTATGGTTATGGAGCGATTTGTAAATTTTACAAGTAACAAGTTAACATTACAAGTTTCAATAATATTTAGGCCTATATCTTGAAAAATTAGATAGGTGGAACGTACCGGGTTGCGTGAGCAAATGAATGCGTTGTGTAAGGTTCCGTCACTACAAAAAGGTTGAAAACCACTGGTGTAGTGGTTAGCGTGCTAGACTAGCGTGGATTCAAATCCCGCCACAGAGAGAGAGAGAGGCAGAGAGAGAAAGGTATATAGAAAGATCATTGTTCAAATCACCTCCACGGCAAAAAGATTTCGCAAGATGTCTGTATCCGAGAACCCGTAAGAAACTCGGAGACGAATTAAATGCAACGATTACGTAAACTGTTTCTATTTCTGTTCTTATTCGTGAGCGGGTGTTTACTTTTCTTCTTATTCCTCGCCCTCTTCCTCTTCTTCTTCTTCTTATTCTGATTCATCTTATTCTTCTTGCTCCTCCTCCTCTCCTCCTCGCCCCCTTCCTCCTCTTTCTATTCCTCTTCCTCTTCTGTTTCTCATTCTTCCTCCTCCTCCTCCTCCTCCTCCTCCTCCTCTTCTTCTTCTTCTTAGTAGTGGTATTCTTCCTCCTCCTCCTCCTCCTCTTCCTCTTTCTCTTTCTCTTAGCTCTTCTTCTTCGCATTCTTCTTCTTCGTCCTTCGCTTTGTTCATCTTCTCTTTTCCATCGATCTGTGTGTATACATAACTATGTTTACCAGATCTAAAAATATGTGCCATATCTATATATAATACTATGTATATATACTTACCAGATATAAAGACATTGTTTACCAGAATTGATCTATATTTAAATGTGTTTAAACTGCAACTGCATATGAATATATATACATATTATTTACCAAATCCATATATATATATAGATATATAGATCTGAATGATAGTATATATATATATATATATTGATCTGGAAATAAGCTTCAGAGGGATACAATGTTGTTATAAATGTGGCGTGTATGGCATCAGAATGGATTGTGTCGTCAGTCGATGTTTAAACAGGCGCTCGCCTCGGCATATTTGCTCAAGACGCATTTGTCATTTCAACCTTAATTGCAGCCATGGGCTCAAGTGGCAAAGTTTTGGTCGTTGCAAATCACGCATGCAATCAATGCCAAGTTTCCTTTGAATTCGGATACCTCGTGTTGACATAGGTGCTATTTTCAAAATAGGACATGAGTTTTATTATTATGATTACTATTTATTATTATGATTATTTATTATTAGTTTTATTATTATCATTACAGTTACTTACTGTCAATATTATTATTTATTATTGTTTGATTATCATTATTATTATTATTATTATTATTATTATTATTGTTATTATTATTATTATTATTATTATTATTATTATTATTATTATTATTATTATTATTATTATTATTATTATTATTATCATCATCATCATCATGGGGGGTCCATAGAGTAGTGGTAACATCACTGGCGTGAAGAGCAAGAGGTAGCGGGATCGCTTCCCGCTACCGCCCCAAATTTAGGTCCACTCAGCCTTTCATTCGCGAGATGGCGCGTTGTTAAAATGAGATGTAGGACGTGATGGGCGCCTTGCATGGCTGCCGTGTACAGTTAAATTGTGATCATCCGTTCATACT
>OY744617.1:25768688-25776188 GCA_963556255.1 Allolobophora icterica
GAAAACCTCGTCAAATTCTGGCTATACTATTTATTATTGTTGTCGCTGTTGCTGTTACTGTTGTTGTTGTTCGATTTCTAAATTCACAGACAAAATAGTTACCAGACAACTGCAAGAAGCATACAAATCAGCCACTTCGCGATCTTATTGCAAATCTCGCTTGTCGCTTACATGCTAATGAATTAAAGAGGCTTGAAAATGCTCGTAAAATGTCTATAAACTCTGTCTGAATAAGCTCAGACGTTGTGGAGCCAAACGATAAACAATGCTGCATGACTTCATTAATTGCTTATCCCTGCCAGGGCAGAAATTTCTTTCGAGCTTTAGGCCCCACTTCCCCCTCTCCCCCCACCCCAGCAACATCGGCTGTATGAGTACACTGTAAGTGGGAAGATCAGCCGGCAAGACAGATGACTGGTCAGTGTGGTCACCCGCTCTCATTTGTCGAGGCTAAGAGAATTGAAGTTGCTAACATTTCGTGGTCATGGCTGTTTGAGGCTGCCTCAGGGCTAGCTTGAGGGACTGCTCTTCTAATTGTGAAACCGTATCTCACAAAACTGTTTCTCTAACCCGCAACTGAGCTAATGTGTCAACGACAGACTACTTACTTAATCGTAATCGTAAACTACATATTTCTAAAGCGCCACTAGAAAGCTAAGCGCCGGGCACCAGCTAATTCGCGAGCACTGAGTACTTAGTACTTAGTCCTTCCGTGGAGTTCTGCGCATCTGGCCACGCAGCTTCTCCATCCTTCTCTGTCCCAGAGCATCCCCAAGCAGCTCAAGGCGTCTCGGATGGTCTCCGATCAATTCTTCCATGACCTTCCTCCGTCTTCCATTCCAATCAGGGCTCCAGATTATCATTTGGCTGGCTCTTCTTGTCCCCTTCCATTTTAGTCTGTTCTTTCCGGTAGGAGTGGAAGATGGATTAGACCTACATAAATGTTCGGAGCGAACTCTTGGAACAATTGTGTTCACAACTGTTCTAGTAAAATCGATAAAGCGCTGCTATAAGAAAGACTTTTCTTCGGAGTTAACCGTCCAATCGAAAATCGAACATTTCACAGCTGTCGCAATGACCTTAAGCTGCTGATGTTGGCGATAGTTTGCTGAACTGAGTTCTTTTCAACTGATACAATACAACTGTATTCGATATTGCCCTCCTTCCATAGTTCAGAAGTGCACACACGACCATACGACACAACATCGATGGCGCTGAGCAATTGTGCTTAAAGGACTATATATATAGCTCAAGGTCAAATCGGACTCTGACCACTCTGACCACCGAGTGGAATCTCTAGCCCATACTCTTCGCGTAATAGGCCAAGCGTTGTAACCAATCGGCTATACCGTGTCCCACAATGTAGAGAGGCATCAACACTAGTCTTTTCTCAAAGAATGACCATAAAATTATAACGAATTATGGTAACATCGGTTGACTGTCATATCGGTCACAATTATTACCCAAATCGATCACAATTACGCCAAAACAATATTCTATACTTGACACGATACATGACATTTACATAATAAGTGGACATACTGCTTTGTTCGTCCGTGCTGGAGTCGGGAGCGCCTCTGAGTAGTTTCCTTGAAGGGGCGCTATATAAATGCTCAAATGAATGAATGAATGAATGAATACTTATAGCCTACAATTGACTCTGAGCAGCATACATTTTCGTGAGTTTCATCTGCATGTTTAGAGCACTTAGATAACATTGTGAGCAGCGCCTTTACCAGGTCCTATACACGAGCCCTCGTGCAAACATGTGTCCATACTTACATGCACACATACATAGATATATGCATATTAAATAATACGTTAGTACACTGTGGGCCTAGGCAAACAGTATAATAATATATCATATATATATATCATAGTATATAATAGCCTGCATGAGCAATATACAATATATATATATGCCTTAAATAACAAATTACAATATATATGTATGTACGCATACATCCCTCCAGTGGCCCTCCTTGGTAGCTATGGATAAAGCGACGTCGGGAAATCCCTTGAACCGTGGATCTCCTCAGAAGTCTTTCGTCACCTGGCGGGTGGTAGATCAAAGAGCAACGGACACGTGACTGACGATCTAGGTCACGTCAACGACCTGCTCCTCTTTCACTGAGACGAAAATTACCCGACTGCAGACGCATATAGGTCCGTAGATAAGTGGCTCGACCGTACACCAGGTAACGTCGCTTCCTCTTTTACCTTTCTTAAAACTTGCTTTTTGTCTCGGGGTCTCTCGCACTGGCAGCGCTTCTGAATGGCCCGCCCGCTAGAAGCGCTTTATAAATATCCGAAAACAATACAATACCTTGAAGCCTGAGCCCGTCCACGAGCACGAAGCAGCGCACGCCAAGATCACATGCGAAACAATACCGTCAAACGTTCGAAAACAGTGACGGAAAAAAAGAATCGCCCAACAAGCAAACTCGGTAACAACAGACGTCCAAACATGTCAGAAATTATCGCTCAATTTCCGCTTTTAGACGAGTAATTCGTCAAAGTGACACAGAGTGCGAGCAACAACGGACGTGGCTTCTGCGCATGCGTGGTAGGAGAGCACCTCATCCATATTCTAGGTGTGCAGATAATAAATTAAAAATAAGTCAGTGGCAACGCCTGATTATATTGCTTATTAAACCTTGACCGCGACAAATGGATTTGTCAGCACTTTGGAATATAGTTATAGAAATCTATTGTTAGTGCATGAGGGGAATAGATGAAATGGTAGGCGTTGCACACACACAAACACCTATACAAACACAAACACACACACACACACACACACACACACACACATATATATATATATATATATATATATTAGGGTGTTTTTATGATGCACATGATTTTTTTAACTCAAAGATCTTTTAACGGCCAGGTCGAATTAGCATGCCAATTAGCGTATAAACGCCATATCCGAAATTATATCGCGATAGCTGAACATTTAGGACTGGCGCAAGGCGACCGAAATTAGGAACCCGGTGACCTGTCTCGGTTTGGCCAACATTTTAGACGTTACGATGTCTGTTCTTCGTGTTTTCGATCTTCAACATTAATAAAGTAATTAATTAAGCTATTGTGGTTTTCTAGAGGAGACACCTGGTGCTACATCAATAGCATAGTATTTAACACGAGTGGCTGTCTGCCTTGGTAAGAGTGTGTGTTTGATCCACGAATGAGTTTGTGCCAATCAGATAATATCGTGGTTTCCGATCGGAGCAATCTGTCTACAACAATAATTCCCTCGCCCATGACGATATCGTGCAAGCATGGCGGTAGCGACGGAGGTTTCTCTGTTGGCAACATCATCTGAGGAAGAGGCGTCATCAAATAGCTCAGAAAGAGAACCAGAACCTTCAACGTCAGCTGGACCACCAAAGCGGTGAAAGGGAACAATCTCTGTAGCTACCCGTGATGTTGCAGCAGCTCTAGATCGTACCAAAACCAGCAGCAGGAATGCCTCTCACATTTTCTCTGCTCTCGCTGCATCCAATCTAATCTATATGCAGCACCAGCTGGTGAGCTGATCATCAGTCCTTCTGCTATCCATCGAGCAAGGAAGGATAACCGTGCAGCCCTAGCAGCTGAGATTCGTGAATATTTCGATCCGAAGGTTCCCCTTACTATGCACTGGGACGGCAAGATCATGCCAGATTTTACAGAAACTGGACGAGTGTGCGTTGATCGTCTTCCAATAATGGTATCTGGTAAGGATGTGACCAAACTATTGGCCATCCCCAAACTCCAATCCGGGACTGCTGCATTCATGGCAGATGCGTGTTTGGCCGAGATCAGAAGTTGGGGATCGGGAGACAGAATCGTGGCCATGTGTTTCGACACAACGGCGAGTAACACGGGTTGCAAGGGCAGAGTATGCATCAAGCTGGAAACGGAATTAGGAAAAGACCTCTTGAACCTTGCCTGTCGACATCATGTTTCTGAAATTGTTCTGGAAAAGGTATTTTCACTGCATGATTCTGTAAGGTCTCCAAATTGGAACTTTTCAGTCATTTCCGTGACTTCTGGCCGCAAATCGATCAGACCAAGTATCGCACAGCAATGGAGGATAAAGACGCAGCACAAAGAGTTAAAGAAATTCGAGAGAATGTCATCACCTTCGCACTGCAGCAACTGAATGCTGAATACCACAGAGACGACTACGAAGAGCTAGTAGAACTAACAGTCATTTTCCTAGGAGGAATTCCACCGAAAGGAATAAAGTTCAGGTACCCAGGGGCATTTCACCGCGCGCGTTGGATGGCTCGTGCGGTTTATGCAATCAAGATGTGGATTTTCAGAGAGCAGTTTCCCATTCAACAACACCAGAGGACATCTCGACAATCTTACTCTCAAAAGATGTGGAATCACCTTCTTCGAGTTTCACTTTTTGTGACCACAACCTACGTGGAGTACTGGCTCACCTGTACATCACCCAATGAAGCCCCAAGGAACGATCTTCAATTCTTGAAGGCAATCCATACTTACCCAGACAAGGAAGTCTCACAGGTCGCCCTAACAGCATTTTCCCGACACCTTTGGTATTTGTCGGAGACCTTGGTTGGCCTCAGCCTTTTTGACGATTCAGTCACCTTCGATGAAAAACAGCGCATGGTCTATAACATGCGCAACAATCAGGGATCCGACGAACTTCCAAAGAGGCTCCTCCCATACATGATCCATCTACAAAAGCGCTATCCGATTTTTTACCACTTCTATAACATAAAACTTTTCCAGCTCCTCAAATTCGATTACGCTTTTCTTGATCGAGATCCGCAACAATGGGAGTCAGAGCATTCGTTCAATGAGGCGAAAGACATCATATCCGCCCTAAGAGTGACGAACAATTTAGCGGAGAGAGGAGTGGCTTTAATGCAATCCTTCAATGAAGCCCTGGTTTGAAATGAGGAAGAGAAACAATTGTTCTTCAAATGGTTGAATACCATCGAAATAGATTCCCAAAAGCACTAAAGGGACTAAGTAATGACAAATAACTGAAGGTTCTTGGTTTGCTTTTGCCTTATTTTTTATGTTTAAGTGTTGAAATTGTTTGGATCTTCGAGAATTACAATGTATGACATTGTTTTCTAAGTGGTAATTTTTCCCGGGCTTTGCGCCAGTTCTAAATCTCTTTTGATTTTCATCTAATTTGGCAAATGTTAATGTTTCTCAAGGTGGAACACAAAAACAACCTGGCCGATATTAATTTTGAAACTTCAAATTATAGACACACCCTAATATATATACATAGTGTATATACATAGTATATAATATATATATATCTATATATATGTATACTAAGGTGTCTCTTAGCATAGTGCAAAAAAAATTTATTTTTATTTTTCTCCTTCTCACCCTCCCAAGTTGTTAGGTTCATAGAAATAAAATTCTACAAAAAATTTCATTAAAATTGGATAATATTTAGAGGTGGCCCTCGAGCTTTAAAGTTTAGAAAATTAATGATACTTCGTACAATGGGAAATGTAATGTTGCATAATAATTAATCGTCAGTTGTAGTACTAGTTAATCAATTTGTATTGTTTGTGAAACAGAATTTCTACTTTCTGCATGTATATTAATGTTAAAATTAATATCTAATGTCCAGAAACATACTCTCATTCGTTCCTGAATGAGGGTCATGCCTCACTCGGCCATGTCATTGACGACTGCCAACCCGTTGACGATGTGCAGAGCCTATGGAATATTTCGTTTCCTCTTCATCCTATTCAGACAGGCCCAGTGCAAGGAAAGTCTGAGGAAGGCCAAGCATGGAAAACAGTCGTTTTATGTTTATCATGCAGAACTGCTCCAGGGTCACGGTGCACTTTTGGTCGCTTTGGTTCGCCGGGGTTGGATCTTCCATGGTGGCTAACATCAGTCTCTTCATCTCCACAGACACTCTTGAATCAAAAAGTCAGTCCGACCAGCTCCTCAGAAAGGTACCATAGATGAAGTCCAAGTTCTTTCCTTGTTGTGCTGGAAATGGCTTCATGTGAGTATTTTTAGAGTTCAACCATTAGTTGGAAGTCACTCAGAGGTACTTCAACTCCGATTGGGGCAGTAATCCAGGCCTAGAGGTGAATGATAACTGCAAAAGATGCCAGATCACGAATTCCTCTCTTCTCTGAAGCAGTCATCTGGAACTGGTCATGAAAGAGCCAGATCTTAATTGCATGTCATAACCTTGACCATCCAATTTGCACGATGCGTAGCGCCTGGCACTTGGTAAAGAACACCTCGTGCAGGAATTCCAGTTCATGATATATAGTCATCTCGTGGTTGCTATACTTCCAAGTTTACTTGAGCAAAGTTAAGAATATCATCTCGGGTTGATGCTCGCCTCTTTGGGGCTGTCCTGATGTAACCGGGCCATATCCTGCACCAACTACTATACATCCAACCAAACATACCTACTACCTCTGCCCCCGTGCCCATGACTGCATTATTCCCCCAGCCGACAGCCTGATATGTAAAACATTTATTGTTAGGATTATACTTTTTAACTGGGATGTCTGTACAACAAAGTGCGATTAGCAATTGGTTAATAAAGAATATACTTACTTACTTACTTACCATGTTGATTTTATGTAGGACAATGCTATGAATAAGGTAATTGATTGCAAAATAAGCAATGGCTTTGTCCCTAATCCACAAATCATGCAGGTGGTGTAATTCAGTAATTTTCCACTTACTTGCCGCGAAAGTGCATTTATTACAAATTTGTTTGAAACATTTTAAATTTGAATTTTCAAATTTGTTGCCTGCAACTTGTTTACAAATTGAACAGGAGCTAAGAGTCTGCTCCCCTGCTTCTATGGATTGAAATTGGCAAATTAATAAGGCAATCTGTCCTTCTTTTAACAATGAGAACTATATAGCATGGTTGTAACCAATAGGCCTACAATGCTAAAACTTTGACATCAAAGGGCCACCTCTAAATATTATCCGATTTCCACCAAATTTTTTTGTAAATTTTTTATCCATGAACCTAACAACTTGAAGGGGTGAGAGATTGAAATTTTCAACTTTCATTTTTAAGAGACACCCTAATGTATACTAAATATATACACATCGACGAAATGGTTGGCTATATATATATATATATATATATATATATATATATATATATATATATATATATATATTTATATATATCGACGAAATGGTGGGTGTTGTCACAGATGGATGTATGTGGACCAGGGAACCCGTCCGTTCAGTGGGACTCCCTCATTCCCAGCGACCGGAAATGAAATTGCTCGCCCACGGCTCATACACTTTGCACTAATCTAGAAATATGGCCTCAAACTGTTATGAGCTTTCCAGTTTTTCATCTAGCTCCTTTTGCACCGTTTCCTTTTGTTTGCATCGTTGAATATCCGCAATCTTCGCACATTAATATAACAATTCAATAAAAGAAAAATAAATTTGAAACGATGCCCACCATGCAATAAACACGCCTCGGGCAACGATCTTAGCAATTATATT
>OY744617.1:25783688-25791188 GCA_963556255.1 Allolobophora icterica
TTAAGGCTACCGCCGGCCCTGTAGTAGTAGTAGAAGTAGTAGTAGTAGTAGTAGTAGTAGTAGTAGTAGTAGTAGTAGTAGCAGCAGCAGCAGTAGTAGTAGTAGTAGTAGTAGTAGTAGTAGTAGTAGCAGCAGCAGCAGTAGCAGTAGTAGTAGTAGTAGTAGTAGTAGTAGTAGTAGTAGTAGTAGTAGTAGTAGTAGTAGTAGTAGTAGTAGTAGTAGTAGTAGTAGTAGTAGTAGTAGTAGTAGTAGTAGTAGTAGTAGTAGTAGTAGTAGTAGTAGTAGTAGTAGTAGTAGTAGTAGTAGTAGTAGTAGTAGTAGTAGTAGTAGTAGTAGTAGTAGTAGTAGTCACTTTATTGATCCCAAAGGCTGACAAATTTTACACACAATCAAGTTCACGTCTGCAGCGTCAAAGGGAGAACTCAAAAGGAACCATATGGATCCCTATATAGAGTCGCCCAAATACAAGGTAATGTTGTACATATGGAAGCATAAATTTGCCATCGCTTTCACTGAAACAATACGCATTACCACAGAAGAGCGCTGAAATGTCTGGCAAATTGTCTCCTAGGAGGAGGAGTTGTTAGCTGGGAAGAGTAGTGTTAATCCCCTACGCACAGAAGTGCAATTGATGGAGTAGCGTGTGTATTCAGCGGGTGAAGGTCTGGAGCTGTGCGGAAGCTCCGATAAATCGCACGCATTATCTGTGTCATCATCATCATCATCATCGTCGTTGTCGTTATCTTCATCATCGTATACCATCTGGCAGGCAGTCACCACGAGTGACTAGCATCATAGCAATTATCATCATCATCCATCGCTATCAATATTGTTATCACCGTTATCGTCGTATCCATCATTATCATCGTCGTCAGCACCATATCCACCACCATCACAACTAACCACAACCACCGTCATCATCAGCATCATCATCATTATCATCATCGTCATCAACGTAATCGTTATCGACGATGAAACACCTTAACACTATAACGACGAGAGTGTACTTAAAAGCCACTGGGAAGCCAATGCAGCTCGTCGTTTAAGTGTTGCAGCAATATGCTGAATTACTTCACTTGTAAATCTGTGTCTCTCAGTCTAGTTCTATGTTCATAAAACTGTAAATTGGGTCGACGCTGCAGACCACTGCACTTCAGAACTTAGCTCCATTTCCATTTCGTAGAGATTATTGGAACGCGTCGGAGTTTCTGCAGGTGTTCAGCGCATGGCTGGCCGTAAATCAACGTTATCTCGCGCTGCAGTCTGTTGTAGTCTGCCTATAGTTATTACACGTGTGCGTCGGCATAAAATAGGCAAAACTTAAGGGTCGTTCTGCACAAGTCTGCGTTTAACCGTAAGCTTCATATATATCGTTCACAAGATGTATGTGCAATTGTGCATCGCAGGCTGAAAATATTAGTCTATAACACAAATATTATATTATTCCATAGGGTCTAGTATGACTATATAGAAAAACTCGGGCGACTCGTATACACCTGAATATACAAAGGTAAGGTGCGTTGAGGTTAGGTGGTGGCAAAATAGGTTAAATTAAGGGTAGATAAAGTATGGAATGAAACGTAGGGTAGAAGGTAAATTGGGGCTAACTGAGACGAGGAGAAGGGTAAAATGAGATGAAGTATAGGTCAAGGAGAGGCAAGGTGATAAAGGGAAAGCTGAAGTCAGATAGGTAAAGTAAGGCAAATTAAGGCAAAGTGAAATAAGGCAGGGGTAAGATAGCGTAAAGTAAGCCAATGTGACGGAAGGTAAGGTGACATAAAATAAGGCAAAGTAAGGTAAGGTAAGGTAACAGCTTACTTATTATAGGCTTCTTTCAAACTGAATCTCGAAATACCTGCATGTGGTAATATAGGATTCAACAGTCTTTTAACTGAAGTGCACAGTTAACCAACAGCTGGACAGGAGTTCCTCATTGGTTACAAAGCTCTACAGCAAGTTGTTGAGCTGTGATTCGAATCCAAGACTGAAGACTACAGGCAACCGTATTAACAGTTATATAGTCCACGACACAAAATTAGGATGAATAAAGTACCTAATCTTGTATACATATTCTGATATATGCAGTTGGAAGTTGATTGCATGTAGTAATTCCTTCTGCTTTCGTGTATAATCGCTGAAGTCGTCAGTGGATCTGATATGATGTTTACGTTTATCTACGCCAGATATATGTCATGTAAAATAGTTGAAACCAATGCCAGTGAAGCCATTTTGAGATCATATATAGTTGTATTATCGCATACATGATGAAGAAGCAGTACACTGATTTTCATTGAACAGATTGCCAATGGAAAATGAGCAGGATCGCTTGAAAGATTACTACACGCAAAGAACAAGGGTGTACGCAAGTGTATATGCGTGTATGCATATGTATGCATCACGTACGTAAGTGTGCATTAGGGTGGTTCTGAAATCTGAAATTTTGAAATGTGATTATTTCCGCTTATTTTCTTGTTCTAGTACATACTAAAATAAATCTGGCCAAATATGAGCTGATTTGAGCAATATTTAGAGGTAGCTCAATGAGGTTGAAGTTATCAGAGCTTGTCTAACACAGCCTAATAACTGTGCGTGCATCCAAAAGATAGTTTCAGTTTTACGATTACAGTTACGATTAGTAATTATTATTGGATAAAATAAAAGAAAAATGTTAACAGGAAAACTGAGCCTCAGCAAGAAAAATTAAACAGAATTTGTTGATGCCTTAGATAATTTATTTGACATTGCTCACTTAGATGCCTTAAACATAATCGAAATCTAAGACGATAAAGAGTGTCTGCTTGCCCAAAGAGAAAGAGGTCGCCGTTGTTGTATGGGACCAGTTGACATGGTACTTACTTCCAAAGAAATGAGGGCAACTAAAAGGCAAAGATCAGGCATGGAGAGAAAGCAGAAAGAAGATTAATATTTGGAAGCCATGAATGAGAGAATTATTCTTGAAACCTCTAGTAGTGATGATTTAACTGAAGAATGCAAAGATGGTGGCAGTCAAAATGTAAATTTAGTGAAAAGGAAAACTCCTTAAAAAATATTGTGACACCAAGACTCTCAGCAGCTTTGTACAGGACAAAGTTAAGTGACAGGAAGACAACATACGTGTTAGCAGCTGCAGCTCAGAGTCTAGGCCACAATGTAGACAAATTGAAAATCAGCCGTTCTTCAATACATAGAGAACGAGAACAATATCGAGAAGAAACTGCTAAGAAATTAAAAGATGTATTTAAAACAACTACATCATCTACACTGGTTGTGCACTTGGATGATAATTCCTTCCGGATCTGACAGGCAAACATTTGGTTGACCGTCTACCTGACATTTTATCTGATGTTGGGGAAAGCCAACTTCTTGAAGTTACCAAGCTACATTCTTTCACAGGAGAAGCACAGGCAGCCACTGTTGCTAAATTGTTGCTGGAATGATTTATGCTTACTGAAAACTCTGGTTAGCTATCAACAAGAAAATCCTGCTCTCTCCAAAGTAGCCAGCAATGAAGTTGCAGGTCATCTGTGGTACCTTAGTGAGGAGCTCGTGGCTTTGGCATTTTTTGATTTGGCAATGACAGCCAAGTCCAAACGAGCAGTGGTGAAAGCTTTACACGAGCGACCAGGCCAAGATGATCCTCCTAAGAGAATGTAGGTAAATATTCAGAAATCTGTGGTCATGAACATACAATCAACATACAATGAACATAGAATGAACTCCATGGTATTTTTTGACTGGCTAAGAATCTCTAGTGATTTCCTGAAAAGCGATCCTGAAACATGGGAACTTCAAGATGATTATAAATTTGCCTCAGAATTTATTCATCATCTACAAGTTGTAAATGACAATGCTGAAAGAGGAGTTGCTTTGATTGAAGAGTCCAATTCCATAATTACAAAGAAGACCAGAAACAATATCTGTTTCAAGTAGTGTATGATCACAGAAGCAACTTTCCAGAATGCAAGAAAGAAATGCTTAAGTCAAAATAAACTTCAGCAAATGATTTGTGAGCCATATATTATTATTACATAGTAACATAAAGTCATGCTAATTAATTGAAATTATTTAGAACTACTACTTTAGCAGTTTGTTCACTTAATAATAACAACAATTAAACATTGTTGTTTCATTAGGTAAAGAAAATATAAAAAATGATGGATAATGGAAAAATTTCTTTTAAAATACCTTTATGTCAAATTTAAATGTTATTGAGCTACCCCTAAATGAAAAGATAATGTTCTATAACTTTGCACAAATTTCTTTTATATTCATTGGAACACAACTAAAAGCGGAAAGTCAAGAAAAACCAATTTTAATTTTTTCCCATGAAAGTCAGAACCACCCTAGTGTGCATGCATGTATGATTGTATGTATGTATGTAACATTGTAAGTATGTATGCTGTATATATCTATGTAAGTATGTATGCTGTATATATGTATATATGTATGTATGTATGTATGTATGTATGTATGTATGCGTGTAAGTTTGTATATATGTATGCAACTATGCATGTATATATCAGTGATTGTATATGTATGCATTATTGTATGTATGTAAGCATGTATATATGATTGTATGTATGTAAGTATGTATCCATGTATGCAGGAATATACTTTGTTTATGCATGAATGTAGGTACATTGTACATTTGCATGAATGTATGTACGCATGTCTGAATGTATATAGTACGCTTGTGCGAATACATGAATGGCGTAGATGTCTAAACACGCACACACGCGCGGCCAGACTTATCAATGACTGTGATAATGATAGCGGCCATACTGGATAAATTCTCGTTGTGTGGCAAATGACCTCAGGCAGATAATATATCCAAAAAACGTTCGTGGAATGCGATAGCGCGACCCTAATTCGCTGCCATTAACTCCATTTGCCGTAACGCGCGTGTGTGTACGTGCGTATGTGTGTGTGCGTGTGTGTGTGTGTGTGTGTGTGCAGGGTCCGATTTGCCGGGGGGGTCGGGGGGGTTGGACCCCCTTGCTTCTTTTTTTGACCCCCCTGCTTAAAGCCTTTGGCCGACCCCCGGGGGGGTCGGCTTGACCCCCTCAATTTCATTGCCCTCAGTCCTAACCAAACGACTTCATTATGACCAATCGCAAGCAATACGGCCTTGTCAGCTTTGGGTAATTATTATTTATTATCCAGTCGGTACCCCAATTTTGAAATATCGCGTTAATATTGTTCACGAGTAGCGCTTTAAGCGTGGCATCTTCAGCTGATGAGAGATATCTTACTTTAAGACAACAAACGGACAGAGGTCCCTCCACAAGCCAGCGCCCTCAGGCGAAGATCCCGGGATAAAGGCGCCTTTATGCCCGGGGTCCTGGCCTCGATCCTAGCCTCGAGCATAATTATCAGCTTCAACGCTACGAGCATCCAGTTTCGGGGTAGGCCTAAAGGTCGTGCAGACAGTGGTATATTCTTTCTGAGATGCGCTTTTGACCACGGGTGACCTACACTAAAGTGCACATCTATAGTGACCAGTGCACAGCTGTAGGCTATGCTGTCAATTTTGTGCTAACAGTGGCTTTGAGACACGCAGTTTTATAGGATTCGACCTTTAAAATTATATGCATTCTATCAGGCTACACAATACAGTTTAAGTTTGCAAATCAGTATTACATAGTATAATTTTAAGAGTCTCGGTACCGTAATTTCAGCCAACAGACAAGAACAGAATTGGAGATCGGCATAAGGGCAATTAATCGGCCTAGTGGCTCTCAAAAACGCGGTAAGTGAAGAAAAAGCATCTCAAAATGAGAAAGTACTTGCAAAGACACCCCGTATTTTACTGTTTTCCTTCAAGCAGCAGCTATTAGTAGGCTACATCTGCTGTCACATGTGGATGATGGTCAAAATGCAGGCTCATCTGAGCCTAATGTCAGTGGTGGTACTGCATTTGTTGTTGAAAAATCCCCAGTTCAACAACGTTCCTGCTCGGAACTCTGCTCCTGACTCTGTTGTGGAACGGCAGAAAATGTTCAAACAAGAACACGTCCAAAACGTAGGCTGCGTCTCCTACCATTGGATTATGGTCGAGCGCCCTGCAGAAGCCCTGCACTCTGCTTCAGAGAAGTTTCCGATTGACAATTTTCTGCCCATCGTTGATCAATTCACAACCGAGTTGACAAGAAGACTATAGCATCATACGAACTACAATGCTCAAGGTTTGGTCTGGGATTAAGATTAGTAATCTTAATCCCAGGTTTGGTTTTCTATATAGGCTTGAATTATATAATGATGAAGAAATACACAACTCAGAGAAAATCCATGTAGCAATATATGGCGATGACCTCGATGAAAGCCTTGGCAATGAGCTCATAATATGCAGTGTTCTTATTTTTTCAAAATGTTTAAATACGAGACAGGTAGCGCATGCCTCAGCATACACGTAAGTCAGAGGCAGTTCATGTAGGCCTACCAATTAATACTTGACAAGGTGTTGAAAGTTTATTTCAAAATGTGGAAATTATGCTATGAATGTACATGGTGCTCATATAGTCACAAACTGTAGTGCTGAATGAGCATTCAAATCCGGCCCTGCAGCCCAGATTGCGATTGAGTACTCATGTACAAACAAGGCCAACATATGGGGGTCATCAGCATTAACGGGCCATCGCTAACGCATTGGAATTTCAGGAATGACAGGAAATACGTTATATTCTGGCTGAAATCTGGGCACCATGGTGCCATAGATGAGCCAACTGGCATGGCGACTATTGTGCCAGAACAAAAGAAAAGTGCACAACTTTTTTCATAGTGATGCACTAGTGTACTTGGTCCACTGGTTCGTTGGTTTTGCTAGTATTTCCAGTGACAGTACTTGGTGCAATGGTTTGTTAGCTTTCGTTGTGTAATTCTATTTAATCTTTCAGTGCAATTTAGTCACATCTGACGCTTGTGTGTACAATTTGTTGTTCTTATTAGCAAGACCACCACTGTTAGAGGTGGGGGGACACATCATACATTTGACCCCGCCCCCCCCCCGCCATTTTCAAGAAACACGAAAAAAGGTCAAAAAATATCGCGCGAAAACATTTGTTAACTTCTCTTTTGACCAGATCAGTTCAAAAGCGTTAACTTTGTTAACTTCTCTTTTTTTACCTGATCAGTTTAAAAGCGTCCCCCACCTGTCAAACAAGATCGCCGCCAGTGCTAAAACTGCAACTGAAAACTCCTTTTAATTTTTAATTTTTAAATTGTTTTTCATGTCATGTTTGCATCGTAGTTGACTGTTGGTCATTGCAGAATCTTGACATATCATGAAAGTTCATTAACTTCATTTAAAAAATAACGAGTAAAAAATTAATTATGGTTTAAAAAATTTTAAATTATTTTTTATAGATTTCCGACCCCCCTGCTTCTTTTTTGACAAATCGGACCCTGTGTGTGTGTGTGCGTGTGCGTGCGTGCGTGCGTGCGTGTGTGTGGCTTTCGGACTAAATAGAGTATACGTATTACTCTAATGAATCTATTTTATAC
>OY744617.1:25796188-25806188 GCA_963556255.1 Allolobophora icterica
GAATGCATAGCGAGAGAATGACAATGTTTGGGTACGGAAGTTAGAATCGAAGATGGAGGATGCAGGATGGTTCCAGGACAATGGAATGCATGGGAGGAAGGGATGAAAAGATGATGAAGAATTCTGATAAGAGGATGGAAGTGTAACGGCAGTCAGAGCTGGAGAAACAAAGAAGAGGAAGAAGAGGAGGAAGAAGAGCGCTAGGTCGTACTAAAAGTGGTGCTTTATAAATCTTTAAATACAATACAATAAATACAATGCAATAGAAGAAGAGAAAGAGAAAGAGAAGGGTGAAAAGGAGAAAAAGAAAAATAGCCTATACAAAAAAGTAGAAGTAGTTACGTCGTGTACAAGAATAGATACGAACATGAAAAAGTCGCAGAAAAACGTATGCACTACAAGGAAGAGCTTTTAGCCTACTTACGTCAAAGGATTATTTATATCCATCCATGTATGAAGCTGAGCGGTCGGCCGGCATATATAAATACGGATACTGCCGACTTATGGCTACCTTTATTTCTAGCCTTAGCCTACTTATCTGCCTCCTGAACACCGTTCTAAGTCGTTACACAAAATGCCGCAGTTGCTTAAAGAGGCAAAATATCCTGTTTAACGATACGCACTCGTGTAATTACTATTACACATTAATTAAGAGCAACTATCTAACGAAAATGCATCAATCGATGGCGCTGAGAAACTGTGAGTGAAGGACTTCCTCGTGGTTCATACACAGCAACCATCTTGGGGGAGGCTTGAACCCGTACTCTCCGCGTTACAAGGCGTGCGCTCTAACTAATCGGCTTCTGTGTTCCACAGGCAATGGTGCGTGTCGAACGACTCCAAATTTTTCTTCCGTTCTCATCCGTCTGTCTGGCGTTCTTTCTGTCAGCAATTGGATCGAACTCTGCTGTTGATCTGTAATATCGGCCACATATTATACCCAACTTACTTAAACAGTCCGTCCTTCATAGATAGCCTACGTTTTTCTCAATCGTTCAACGAGACAAAGTAACAAGTTACAAAGGTGATTGCAGACGGGTGAAACACAGAACTAGAAAGCGAGAAAGCCCGAGAGCTCCTCGTCTGTCTGCATGCCTGCCCTACCTCTGTAGATCATGACCAGGAACCGATTTTGACCACACCTGCCTATCGATTTTGTTTTGACTGAGCGCCTGTGAATAAGCTGGTTCCCACGACTTCGCTTTTGGGGCGCCATAGAAATCCCGAGATTACAAGTACGATTATTTGTTTCTAGTGGAATGCAGAACAATTAAGAACTGGTTGTCTAGAATCTCTAGATAATATGTGAAGGGTAACAAAAGAGCTAGCATCAACTGAAAGCACTCCTTAACACTCTGCAACCTACTTATCTCAGGTGATCAATAGATTATCACTTCCCTTCCCATGTTAAATCATCCATCGATCTCCAGAAGCTTCGTCGACCTTTCGTGGGTCAGAATGTCGATGAACGTGCTTTTATTTCAGACCCATCCATGGTCTTAAATAACGTCCCTTTATTGATATGTGGTCTGCTTCATCAATTTCGTCCTCAAACCTTCACCTTCAAACTTTATTTCCACAATTTATCGGCCGATCACTTTAGACTTTAGGATCCACTTTCCCTCCTCTGAGCAACTGACCATGAGAGAGAGAGAGAGAGAGAGAGAGAGAGAGAGAGAGAGAGAGAGAGAGAGAGAGAGAGAGAGAGAGAGAGAGAGACAGACAGACAGACAGACAGACAGACAGACAGACAGACAGACAGACAGACAGACAGACAGACAGACAGACAGACAGACAGACAGACAGAGACGGGACTGACAGACAGACAGAGACAGACACAGAGACAGAGAGAGACAGAGACAGAGTTTCAAGTATTGATTTCCGCCATGTTGGTATCTTATTAACGCATCAATCTATTCCTTCATCCATTCATTCATCCATTCATCCATTTATTCATTCATTCGTCCATCCATCCGTCCATTCATTCGTCCATTCATTCATTCATTCGTTCATTCATCCATTCATTCATTCATCCATTCAGTCATTCTATGGAGCTTGATCAGAATTCTTGCAACAACGATTGGTGAAACCTTGACCCGAACGAATACTTGTAGCCACCAGCGATAAATTGCTGGACTGGATATGGGCGGAAAGTAACCAGAACTCAACCGAAAAACCGACTCAAACCAGTTTCAGACGGAAACCATTATAACAACGCAGAACGCTACAAGCTAAAGAGGGAACAAAGGCAGCGCATGTGATAATAGGGAGAGAGAGAGAAAGGGAACGAGTGAGATAAAGAGAGAGAAAGAGAGAGAAAGATTGAGATAAACAGAGAGAAAGGGAGAAAGGGAGAGAGAGACTCACGACAAATATATAACGCAAAAAATACCAGACGCGAGCTAATGTAGAGCAGAGGACTCGTTTCCCGGTACATTAGACGACAAAAGGTTCAGATTAGCAGGTATTCGACTCTTTTTTATAGAAACTGTTTTTGGACACACATACGAACACCTCCCCACATCTATAAATATGTATCTGCGTTCATGTGAAAATGTAATGCAAGCTGTTGTGTGGCCAGTTCAAACTATCAGCTCTTATGTTTGGAGAAGATACACATCGGCCTCTATCTAATAAATGCATATATATACATATATATAACATATCATTTCATTAAATATACATATATATATGCATTTATATATGTATAACGGTATATTGCGTTGTGCTGCACAGTGGTCTGTTTGGTAGGGCGATGATTCTGTTATCCAACGATTGTTGTTTCGAGCCTTCTGGACAGACCGACCCGGGACAAATTATTCGTGTAAAATCTTCTCGCGCCTAACATTTAGATTCACTTACATTTAGTGCATGAATGTGTAATAAATAAAATAAATATCGAACATACGCTGCATATTCTCGTTATATAACCAGATCGATATTAATGCCCTCGAGATATTAAAAAAGACGTTAGACAAATATATTCAGAGCGCTAACTACTACTTGTTACAACTACCGGCGCGTAATTCCGTTTATTCGTTCTGCTTTCGTTACAGCTGCTGAAGCTGAACAGCCGAGAGCATCCCATCTCCACCCATCCATCCATCCACCGATCGACGATGAACTGCGAGATACCAGACGGACTGAGCGAGATGCTACGGGACTTCACGGTCGCCGTTCTCCGGCACCGTCCGGAAAACCTCTACGAGTTCGCGGCCGACTACTTCGCCAAGGTACGCAGCGCCCGCTCGTCCAACTCCGTTCCCATGTACATCGTCGTCCAGGACGATGCCGACGCCCGCGAGCCAGACCCGGCCGTCTTCAAGCCGAAGACGGTCAAGCAGAACCGCTTCGGTCGACGGCACTCCGTCTCGGCCGAGCGGTACGACCCGGAGGTGGACGACGACGACGAGGAGGAGGAGGACCGGAAGGTGACCTACGCCAAGAACGACTCGCAGCGACAGCGGCTGAAGGACGCCGTCAGCGGAATTCTCATCTTCCGGTCGCTGGAACCGGAACAGATGAACGACGTCATCGACGCCATGTTCGAGAGGAAGGTCATACCGGAAGAGCACGTGATCGAGCAGGACGACGACGGTGATAACTTCTACGTCATCGAAAGCGGCGCCTATGACGTCATGGTCAAGATGGAGGGAGGCGAACGACGCAAGGTGCATCGCTTCGAGGACAAGGGCAGCTTCGGGGAGCTGGCTCTCATGTACAACATGCCGCGCTCGGCCACCGTTGTCGCCGTCACCCCAGGGACCCTGTGGGCCATGGACCGGAAGTCCTTTCGACGTATCGTCCTCAAGAGCGCGTTCCGCAAGCGCAAGATGTACGAACAACTGCTGGAAACGGTTCCGATGCTGCAGGCCCTGGAGAACTACGAGAGGATGAACCTGGCCGACGCTCTTCTCTCCGTCGCTTTCCAGGACGGAGACTGCATCATTCGCGAGGGAGCTGACGCCGACGGTATGTACTTCATCGAGGACGGCGAGGCCAAGGTCACGATCACAAAGGACGGAAAGGAGACGGAGGCTGCTCGCGTCCTCAAGGGAAGCTACTTCGGCGAAATGGCGCTGGTCGAGAACGTGCCGCGGTCGGCAAGCGTCTACGCCGTAGGGAAGATGAAGGCCGCATTCCTCGAGCGCAAATGCTTCGAACGACTTCTCGGGCCGTGTCTCGACATCATGAAAAGAAACATTACCACCTACCAGAAGAGTTCCTAAGTGACGTCATGGGTGAGAAGCGACACCTTGCGTCGTACGAAGGAATTGTATACAAGTCGGGCTGGGCTCGAACGGCGTGAAAATTGGCCGAGAGCGGGCGCAGAACACAAACGTAGTTAACAACGGGGAGGAATTCTTTTCAGCATTGGTCACATTGGACAGAGGCCTCCCTCTGATCTGCTTCAATTCGTCTCGTCTCGATCTCCAAGCACTGAACTTTGACCTGTGACAGCTTCTGTATGTGTGTGTGCGTATGTGTGTCAGTGCATATGACGACAAAGAGTTCGTTATTTTGTTAAAGCTGTTGCTTATTAACAGACCAATCGGTTTGGTTGTTGAGAGAAACGTTCGTGAAATTATATTTGACTTGTGAAGGCTTACCAGATTAGACTGTCGTGATATTGGATTTGTTTTAATCTGGGTCAGGTCGCGTTTGAACATATCTGATTAGATGTGGCTTTGCCTGGATTTGTTCTAATCTGGGTTAGGTCGAGTTGGAACATATCTGATTGGATGTGGTTTTGCCTGGATTTGTTCTAATCTGGGTTAGATCGCGTTGGAACATATCTGATTGGATGTGGTTTTGCCTGGACTGGATTCCTTTTATCCAGCGTCCACTCTCCTTCGTCCATGTGTCTTCCTCTTCGCTTTACAACACCAAACATCATCCATCGTCTGTTTGCCTTTTTCTTTCCCCGACCTTTTGACTTTGAATCAGAACTTCTAACTCAAATTGAAACTGCAGCAACAAAACCTCGTACACTAAAAACTCTAACTTAAATTCTTCGGACGGATCGCTGGCTTTCCTTCAAGATTACAACTCAGTGAACTGGATTCTCTGCTCCTTATCTTTGTACTGCTTCTTATCTCCTTCTTTCTATTCTCCTCTTTCCACTATCCTAATGCACCTTCTCTCCTGCTTATCTTTATCGTAATTCCAGTTCTTTCCAGACACCATCCATCTCCTTCTGCTTTTCCGATCTGTCTGACCTTTGAATCTGGATTTCCAAGTGAACCTGATAACACCTTCCTCGACGATCTTGTTTTGACTAAGCGCCTGTAAATATGCTGAATCCCGAGACTTAGCTTTTGAGAAAAATCCGGAGACTATGTGCTGAACTTGAATTAATTGAACTGGCTTCGACTTTATCCGACAGTTCTATTAGACAAAATGCGTGAATGTTCAACTCTAGGTTAGAGTCACCCATTAGTCGCCTGACTTGTAGATTCACAGAGAAGGCTTCTTAAAGATTTTAGAGGCTGTAGACATTTCTGAACTTTGGAAGGAAGATAATATCAAGTACTAGATGTATTGTATTGCATACTGTTGTCCAAGTGCAATATTACAGCTAAAGGTAAAACAGGTGTTTACACAGGCTTCACTGAATTTAGTTCTAGATAGCAAATCGAAAGTTTAGGTAAAAATCCTTAATTGAATTTTCGCATAGTTTATGACAAATACGAATGAAATATTAATACTACAAACAAACAGAAATGTCAGGAAGTCAGTAAAGAAATGAACATTTACATGTTACGCTACTCTTATTGGCCGCTTTCAACTAATGAATATCAATTAAACTTACGTCACTTTTTACAAATGGCGACATTCCAACGGAAGTTCGCTTCACACTTCATTCAACGTAAATTTAAATATACCGTGAAGGACTGCTCTTTTACAATAACGGCTTAAAACGGGCTTAAACTAATTTAGTTAGGTGGCGAACAGGCAGAAACCAACGAGCTAAACAGGTTTAAACGGGCCAATTTACTTAAGCAGCGCATCCAGAAAACGTGCTTTCATTTTAATCGCCCAACTACTGAATATGCATGACCAATGACGTCACTGTTTACAAATGGCCAGCTTCCAAAGGACGTTCGTGTCACACTTAATTCAACGTAAATTTAAATATACCGTTAAGGGCTACTCTTTTAAACTAAATGCTTAAAACGGGCTTAAACCATCTTCCTTAGGTGGCGAACAGGCTGAAGCGAACAAGCTTAACAGGTTTAAACGGGCCAATATACTTAGGCCACGCATCCAGAAAACTTGTTTTCATTTTATCGCCCGATTCCCAGTTTTTTAAACGGGTTTAAACTACTAGTTCATTCAAAATGTCAAACTATCAGTATCAATCAAAATATTAAACAATTAATTACTAACGGTATATGTACCGTAACAACCGAAACTTCAGCAACAAAACCTCGTACACTAAAACTTCGTTGCGAACACGAGGAGATGAGAAGATGCATCGTTTCGAGTATGATCTCCGTCCGCCTCCGCTTGAAACGACTGTGTGTTCTCCAATATCCAGGAAGACATTATTAAACCTCAGATCCGTCTTTTTATGAGACCATAACATGGCGTCTTCGGGTGGAATATCGATGGCTGGCAAACACGACAGTTCCGTGTTATTACACCGAAGACAAATCATCGTCGACACCTGGGTCAACATTTGCTATGTCAAGAATGGCACGATGGCGACATTCGAGATATCTCCGTAGACGCGAACGAAACCAGTTTATCCTCTGTCGTGCTTACTTGTCTCTCTGCTGCTGCTGCCTTGTCGTTTTGCCGACTGTGTGTGTGTGCTCCTGTCGTCCAGATTGCGCCTGTAGCACTTGGCTGAATGGCCAGAACTACAAGGATTAACGAGTTGAATAGTGTAAGCAAGCACCCATGTCACTTGCCATCTGCTGCCAATCTCCGCTACGATATTGCGCTCTGTCTGACAGTCTGTCTGTCTGTCTGTCTGTCTGTCGGTCTGTCTGTCTGTCTGTCTGTCTGTCTGTCTGTCTGTCTGTCTGTCTGTCTGTCTGTCTGTCTGTCTGTCTGTCTGTCTGTCTGTCTGTCCTCTTCTTTTTTCTCTTACTATGAATGTCTGACCTTACCTTTCTCTTTGTCTGTCTGTCTGAATGTGTGTCTGTGTGTCTTTCTGTCTGACTTCCTTTTTCTTCTAACTATGAATGTCTGACCATATCTTCATGTTTGTCTTTCTGTCTGTCTGACCTTACCTGTGTGTCTGTCTGTCTATCTGTCTGGCTTTAATTGTCTGCTTGGATCGCTGGTTGGCTGTCTTTTCCATCCATCCATTCATCCGTTCATCCATTCATCCATTCATTCATCCATCCAGAACGCATACCGCTTGTACTTTATCTCCCAACCCATCAATAAACACTACCTTCATAAACCTGTCTAGAATATACAAATGGCTGAGCCACGGATTTAAAGGTGAAGGTCATCCTGGAATCACCCGTGAACGCACATACTTTCACTGCAGGCAAATCGTCGCATTGACGTATTCGAATGAAGCATTGAATCATCCCTGTCAGAGTAGTGTTATCATTTAATTTATATAACGTCAGATTTACATACGGCCTATTAGTCGCCAGTTCATCACTACCTGCGTCCACCAGAGCTGATCCAAGTGGACCAGAAGCGCGATTGATTAAGTGCCGCAGCTATCGTATTGAACTTCAATTCATTCCAATCGGTTTCTCAACGACACGAAACGGTCAGGACGAAAGGGGAGAGACACTCACCGGGGTCGCCAAGCTGGACTATCTCGCAATGGGATGCATGTTTTCCCCTAGAATTCACTTCTGCCTGCAGAGCTCTTCGCTGATTCTGCCAACCATAGATATCGCGGCCTAATCAATCAATAGCTGACGAAAACCACAAATGAACTCCTTAGGAGCAGTGTCAAAAATACTCGGGTATGTCTACTGCACATTCTTTCCAAACTCTCCGGCTGCACTTGAACTGGTAAGTAAAATGTCAGGTATTAGAAAGAAATCTTGTTTACTTGAATTGATTCAATCTGTAAACTTCATATTACACAATTGCACACTCCAACTGCACACAGTCGACAATATCAACTGCACACTTCGTATAAGAAGACACACTATTTCAAGCCTACCTTAGGAGTGCCTCTGAGTAGTTTCCCTGAATGGGCGCTATACAAATCCTCGAATGAATGAATGAATGAATGAATGAATGAATGAATGAATGAATGAATGAATGAATGAATGAATGAATGAATGAGTACATCTCACCACTGTTAGGCTATACAAAGAAGTTGGCCATTAATCTGATCTTTTCTTATCTAATCTTATCTTCTAGCATCTAATCTTATCTGATTTGACCTAATCAAATCCATTCTAATCCTATGATTCTCCTTTAATCTGGCCCAATCCAAATTGTCGTTAACAAATTTATAGAAGATGATCACTGTTCACCGAGACCTAAAACAAACCACACTGAAACACCGCTTTCTGATCACCATCCATCTTCTCTTGCCATAAAACAGCGGCGCTATATAAATATTCGAAATGAGCAATATAAAATTGTCTTCGGAGGCGCCATGTCGAGTGAAGTAATTAATTTCAGCATATGAGATCACTGGTCGTTAGGTGGAGCTACGGGATCCCGTTACTATCCCGTTAATTGAGTGTTTGTATTTGTGTATGTATGTATGGTATGTATGTATATATGTATATATGTATGTATGTATGTATATATGTATTTATGTATGATATGTATGTATTTATATGGTATGTATGTTAATATGTATGTATATAGGTCTACATGGTATGACTATATATGTATGTATGTATTTACGTATGAAGGTATGTTTGGATATATGTATATATGTATGCATGTATGTATGCATGTATGTATTTATGTATATATGTATGCATGCATGCAAGTATGTATGTATGTATAATTGTATGTGTGATCGTACGGTTGTAGGGATAAACGAACGTATATATAATATATATATTATGTTTGCATGTCTACATGTATGTATTTATGTATGTATGTATGTTTGGATGTTTGCATATATGTATGTATGTGCAACTTGTATGTATATAGACACTTTATATAGCGTCTTTTACGCCGCGTCGACGTACAGTGTTCAAGTTCTCGACATCTGAAAGCCGGAAATTGCATCGAGAAGAAAATAAAAGGAAACGTTAAAAAGTACTTTGGATTTTTCCTGCGCTTACGTGTGATATGTTCGTCTGTGTGTTTGACTGCCTGGTTGTGTTTGTCTCTTTGTCACATTTTGTCTGTGTTATGCATGTTAGCAGAGCGTATGTGCCTGGTTGTCAAGACGATAGTAGTGGCGACGGAGGATTGGGAGTGGCATTCGGAGGCGGTCAGGAAACCCGGAAGTGGAAAGCCGTGTTAACGTCAGTCTTCCACTTAACGTTGACAATTTTATTTCTCACAGTGGTAGAGCGACTTTTTCGCCAAAGAAAACCATCCGCACTCTCATCCATCAAGTCCCAATTTATCCACAAAAGGATTCAGGGATGGCGCAGAAGGGAGCCTCCGGGGATCATTAACAAAGGAGACTTTATAGTCAATAGATCAAGTCTTCAATTTGGAAATAGGATGTTTGAAGTGGCTGGTCTAGCTGAGTGGAACTCTCTGCCAGAATCAGTTCGAAGAACCACTTCAATAAATGCTTTTAAAACTAAACTTAAAACTCATTTATTCTCTAAGTACTATAATTAACTATACTGCATTGTAACGTGTCCTTTGAGTAAGACTCTGTTTTATGAAGGCGCGTTATAAATATAAGTTGTATTGTATTGTAACATAAACAACGCATCATTATTCGAATTAATTTGGAGTTACTTTACTGATCTCTATCATCTTTCACAATTACACAGACAATCAGTTTTAGGTCAATAGTTGTCAAAGGATTTCTCTGAAGGATCCAAATGTTTCCCATTATAGAGAACTTTAGGGGAAGAACTTCACC
>OY744617.1:25811188-25818170 GCA_963556255.1 Allolobophora icterica
ATCCCAAGGTCCAGGACAAGGGGCCAGTGCATCGCAGGACTTGCCAGATTACGCCGGTTTAAAGACTTCAAATTACCCCCTCTTTCAAGTTACACTCCACCCCTCCCCCACCCCGGTAATGTGAAATCAATATCATATTACACCCGGGGTAGCCTGAACGCAATGTCAGTTTACCCCTGCGCTGTTCACATTCCCCCTATCTGATTTAGCAAAAATGATAAATTGTTAGGCTTACAACTCATGATACGTTAATTGAAGAAAACACGTGAAACATACAAGATTGAAAGTTAGTCTCATTATCTGAAAAATTAAATGTATGCATGTTAGCTGCCCCATTTCATGATAACACAACAGGTTGTTAATTCACAGGAATATAAGCATTTATGGTTATTAGGTATCTCAAAAACTAATACAGGCAGTTACCATAACAGTTTTAGTTAGTTAATGTGCAAGATTTGCATGTTTCATTTGTAGGGTCTAGTTGATCCACGTGTGATACACAGAGAAAGATAACTTATCGTACATCATGCACTAGGCAGGTAATGAGAGTTTAATGATAAATATTGGCAATTATTATTATTAGTATTATCATTATTATTATTATTATTATTATTATTATTATTATTATTATTATTATTATTATTATTATTATTATTATTATTATTATTATTATTATTATTATTAGGCTACTACTACTATTATTATTATTATTATTATTATTATTATTATTATTATTATTATTATTATTATTATTATTATTATTATTATTTGATATAGTCAAAAATGGGTCCATTAATTGAGGGGGTAATCTAAAATCTTATACGGGGTAATCTGAAATCGATTTCAGATTACCCTCCCCGGCGATAATATGAACGCGAATTAAAGTTACTACCGCATTATAGGGTATGTATGTGTGTATATTACCGTATCATATGTGTGTGTATCAACGTATTATATGCAAGTGGGTACTACTGTGTACTTGTATATTACCGTATTATGTATGTGTGTATATTTCCGTATTATTACCGCGTCTCGCACTAGATGCGGGAGGTCATGCACTGGCCTCCCTTTCTCAGCGCATCTACTTCCGGTTTTCTGCCATGGTCTGGAGCAGTGTTTAATCTAGACACCTCTTGGGGGGAAATTCCCCCCCCCCGAGAATCTATGTTTCCCCCAGAGGCCAGGAATATTTTAATGCATACACATTTTGGGGGGTATACCCCCAGGAGACATGTTGCGCTCCCCCCCCCCAGAGACGAGTAAACGAGTAATATAAGAATAAAATTGCAGAATAAGTTTTTGAGAGATGAATTCGTAAAAAAAAGAAAAGAGGTCGTTAAAGGGTCATCTGCTTGTGTACGGCGTTGGACGTTGGAACACGGGTGAAATTTCCCAAAAAGGTCGCCCTTGTTGGTCCCCCGACAAACCTTGTTTCCCCCCCCCTCAGAAGAGGGGACTAGATTAAACACTGGGTCTGGAGGTGCCTTTCAGGGTGGGCGCGTGCTTATTTGAGGGAGCTCTGTCTCGTCCTATCGCGCTGAGAAATCGTAAAGTTAAACAAAATCCCTCCTCCTACTCTCCGAATTCTCCTTCGCCTCGTCCTTCTCATTCTCCATCCCATTCTTCTTCAATTTCTTCTCCTTCTCCTTCTACTCCCTCCTCCTTCTCTTCCCTCCTCCTTCTCCTCCTCCCTCCTCCTTCTCCTCTTACTTACTCTTCTCCTTCTCCTCTTACTTCTCCTCCTCCTTCTCCTCCCACCTCCTCCTCCTCCTCCTCCTCCATTTCCTCTTCCTTCTCATTCTTCTCCTTCTCCTCCTTTTCCTCCTCATTCTCCTCGTCTTCCTTCTCCTCCTGCTCCTTTTCCTTCCTCCTCCTTCTCCTCCTCCCTTCTTCTCCTCCTTCTACTCCATCCTCCTTCTCCTCCATCCTCCTCCCTTCTCCTTTTCCTACTCATCCTCTTCCTTCTCCTCCTCATTCTTCTCCTCATTCTACTCCTTCTCTTCCTTCTTTTCCTCATCTTCGCCCTCCTTCTCAACCTCCACTTCCTTCTCCTCCTTCCTCCTCTGCTCACCGTGCAGCAACCGAGTTAGACTGGCGACTGGCGTCAGTTGTATTAGACGTCTGGATCTGACTTTCCCTGAGTAAATAGACGCCAGAGTTGGCTTATCAGCGGTCAATCAGTCGTTGCCACTTCTTCTCGTTTGACAGTCAAATCCGGTGGTAGACCACAACGGTCCGTGCCTCGTCCTCCCCGGTCTCCAATGGCAACAACGCGTGTGGTCCCAATGAAAATCCAGTCCCGACGAACCGCCTCCGTACTGGCCGGATTATTTTTCCAATTATAGTTGAACGTCAACCGCATGGACAGTGGACAATGTCGACCGTTGGATAACGTCGGCATTTCTACCGCCTACGTTACGACACGACCTGCCATATGGAACACATCGGACAGGGAATGGTCTAGTCTAGCTTGAGGGTAATAATCTCTTCCGCGGAGCAAATGTTCTCTTCGTCTTTCTGTCTCTGTCTGTCTGTCTGTTTGACTGTGTGCAAGTCTGGCTTTCTGTTCGTCCGTTCGTCTGACTGTCTTATATCTATCTATCTATCTATCTATCTATCTATCTATCTATCTATCTATCTATCTATCTATCTATCTATCTATCTATCTATCTATCTATCTATCTATCCATCCATCCATCCATCCATCCATCCATCCATCCATCCATCCATCCATCCATCCATCCATCCATCCATCCATCCATCCATCCATCCATCCATCCATCTATCTATCTATCTATCTATCTATCTATCCATCTATCTGTCTGTCTATCTGTCTCTGTCTACATGTATGTGTTAATCTATCTATCGATCTATCTATCAGTCTGTGTGTCTGTTTGTCTATCTATCTATCTACCTATATATCTATATCTATCTACTTATGTCTATCTGTCTATCTGTCTATCTGTCTATCTATCTATCTATCTATCTATCTATCTATCTATCTATCTATCTATCTATCTATCTATCTATCTATCTATCTATCTATCTATCTAGAACCTGCATGTATGTCTGACCTAACCAAATCTGATTCTCACAAATGATAGTAGCATCTAAATCTTCCACCTCTCATACTATTTGGACAAACACGGTGAGTTAGCATGATATTGCGTCATCGCCTCACTTTCATTCTGTAGATGGCAGCACAGAACATCGCAGACGTTAAACGGTGCCCTCTACCGAATCTAACCGGCAATGCTGAGCAAGCCACCTTATGTAGGCAGTGTAAATGTAGGCCAATATATATGTACCTGTTTTTCTATTGCGACCGTATGGTCTCGAATCTGCGCACTTTTCAATGAAGTGTTCTGGTGAGATCCTTCACCACCGCTGTCCGTTTGAATGGGTGCCACACCATTTAAGGTTCCCGTGTGTATAGACCGTGATAACTCTAGATTAAAATCTCTTAGATAAGCCACGAGTGGTATGCGAACCGGCATCCTCACGCCCTGCTGAGTATCATGGGACGTGCGCTCTAATCAACGTAGCTAAACTGGCCATTAGTAGTTATCATGCAATCGCATTTCATAAATGCAGTGCTTTTTCAGCCGGAACGCGCCGGCACCTTTTTCAGCTAGGCCTACTAAAAAATATTTTATATATTTTAATAATAAAAACAATAATTTAGTTATTTTAATTTAATTTCAGTGTTATGAACTGTTTTCAGTGTTTATTGAGACCCCTCCCAACCCCCAATCCCGTTTCTCTCGGGATTTTAGCCCTTCCATAATTGTTCAGTTCCGGAACCTTTTTTTTCTAGAAAAAAGCACTGCATAAATGATTCTGGTTAACGAAACAGTCTCGAGGTTGATATCACTGATGCATTCTGTTTGGCCTTTAAAGTGAAACGAAATCTACCAGTTCAGCTAAGGCTACTTAAATCTTATGTCCGGTAGGGGTGACGACAGAAATTCTGGGCCCCTAGGCAGAGCAGTCACGGGCCCCTAAACTATCTTTATGCTTTATGAGAAAATTAAAAAACAAATTGAAATTAAAAAAAAGGTGTGGGTAGGACCGTACGATACTATATTTGTACATACAACTATGATTTTATTAAGTAATATTACATTTAAACAGGCATAAATCATAAACTTTGTATAACTGATTATACTATTTTTCATACGTTGATTGCGGGCCCGGCCCTGGGCATTTACCCCCCCCCCCCCCCCGCCCCTCTCTCGGCGGCCCTGATGACGGTGACCGTGTAAAGATTTTAAGCTCTCCCCAAGGCTACTTAAATCTTAGGTCCGGTGTAAACACTTTAAGCTACTCCCCGTTCAAGTTACCTCCATGTAATCTTAACTCGATTTCATATTACCACAGGGGTAGCCTGAACCCGATATCATATTACCTCTGCATTGGTCACATTACCCTCTATCTGATTTAGCTAAACTGATAAATTCTTATGCTTACAATTCATGATACCTTTATTGAATAAAACACGTGAAACATACACGATTGAAAGTTAGTCCCGATACCTGAAAAATTAAAAATATGCGTGTTCGCTGCCCCATTCATGATAACACAACAGATTGTTAATTCACAGGAATATGAGCATTTATGGCTAATGGGTATTTAACAAATAATACAGGCAGTTACCATAGCATTCAGTTAATGTGCAAGATTTGCATGTTTCATGTGTAGCTGATGTAAGTGTGATCTACAGAGAAAAATAACTTATCGTACATCATGCACTAGGCGAGTTATGAGAGTTTAATGACACATACTGGCAATTATTATTATTATATAAGATAGTTGAAAATGGGCCCCATTAATTTGAGGGGGTTATCTGAAATAGTAGGGGGTAGGATGAAACAGAAAGGCAGCACATACAGTCATACATGGAACACAAGTACGCATAAAAAACAGTGGAAAGCGGAAGGTTACTGTAAAGCATCCTTTTATTTATTATTATTATTATTATTATTATTATTATTATTATTATTATTATTATTATTATTATTATTATTATTATTATTATTATTATTATTATTATTATTATAATTATTACAAAATTTTTTAACGCGCGCAAGGTCACACAGAAATGCGAATCTCCCCCCCCCCATTTCTCTGTAGATCACACTTTTCTGTAATCATGCTCACACGGAGTCCACATAAGACCCATATTCCCATATGGGACCGATATAGGGCCTACATGGGCCTATGTAATGCCCATGGAAATGTTGGCAGGGACTGGTGGGTCCTCTTACTAGCGTGCCTCGGTTGAACCAACCTTGAGAACAGGGAATTTTCTGTTGCTAGGTCACAGGGGCGTCTATCCGCCTCTAAGTCATTGGAGCAACTTCCCCCTCTTCTTCCCTTCCTTCCCCCTAAAATGGTGGCACACACACGGACAGATCTCCGCCCCCCCCATTTTTTTATGGAGCATTTGCTCCAAGGTTTCTATGGTGTAGACGCCCCTGCGGCCAGGATTCTGGAATAAAAGGTTCTGAAATACACGGTTTTGGAACATGAGGTTCCGAACTATAAGAGGTTCTGGAATACACTTCCAATATCCTTTCCAGCTGCACTCAGTAGCGCGGAATTCACGTGTCAGTGTATTGCAGAGTCTTGGGCCAACAAGAAAGCTTACACAGAAGAGAGAAAGGTGAAGATAAAAAGCCCTTTTGCGGAGGACAGTATTCATTTGATGCATGACAGTCAGAGGACCTAAGGGCTCCTCCTTGTATTTTAGTCAGAGGGCGTCCGGAGGGGAAAGATGGCATTCGCTCTGGATTTTGCAAATATTTTACATAAATGAAATCTTTGATTATTATGATTATTATTACAACAGTCCAAACAGTCCTAACACGATTTTCAATGCAAAAAACACTCAATTATTTAGATAAGTCCTTGACCATTATTTATTTGTAAAGTTGTCACATGTTCCGTTTTCGTGAATACCTTATTCCATGCAATAACGTCATTTTGCTCCCCTACAGAAATTTAGCCCCATAGAAAAATTTTGCTCCATCCATAGAAAAATTCCAGCGGACGCCCATGATTTCAGTTCTATAGCGCAAGGTGAGATCTGTATGTTCGTTGCTGAGTATCTAAATCTGGAATCGCTGATGAACAACTGCGTGGAACAATCTGATAAATTGCACATGCGTTTAGTCGAAGTCGAAGCGAGGCAAGATCCTGATTACCAGTTTGTCGTGCGTCGCAGTCGTGTAAGAGTGTGGGTCGACCACCCACATAATCTACATAAATATAAAAATTATCTTGACAGATATGCACGACACTTTGTTGGAATGAACCCTAAAGAAACAAAGGTCAAACCCATTTATAAGGTCTTACTGATTGAGTGATCTTGCAAATGAAGCTTTTCCATAAAGGACGTCCACAAAATATGACCTACTTTGGACCCCTCCCTCCCCCTTGTCCGCATTTGACCGCATTTGACCTTACCCTCCCTCCCTCCCTCCCCATTGCTGACGTCCGCACGCCTAAGTCAATTTTTAATGTCATCATCATTATTTTTACAATTATTCCACAGTTCCTGTGCACGTTTAAGTGACAGTTCGGGTTTCATATCGCAAGATGTGCAGTAAAAAAGTCTCTTTAAAGTCACAGTAAAGGTCATACCATGCATGAGGTTTTAGGTGCATCACTTCACTGACCTTTTCGTCTTTCAGTGAAGGTTGAAACAATGTGGTGCTTAATAAACTATCAAATTTAAAAGTTTAGATGCGGACGTCCGCACTGGTCATAACCCTCCCCCTGGCCCGAATTTGTTCGCATTTCAATGACGCCTCCCTCCCCCTCAATGCGGAAGTCCTATACGGATGACCCATTATGGAGAAAGTGAAGCTCATGCAGACAATGAGAGAAGGAGAGAGGTATAAAGGGCAGAGGACAGGTCGAGAAGGATCGGATAACATTGTAAGTTTAGAGACGAGTAGCAAAACTTATTAGGATACTA
>OY744617.1:25818370-25820870 GCA_963556255.1 Allolobophora icterica
GTTACTTGGTGAATTATTGACGATCTTTCGTATAATTTCCTGCAACCTAGACATCAGCCAAAAATTCAGCATTAAGAATCCTCATTGGAATTGACCGAATTGCGATTCCGTTTTGAAGTGCCAGGAACTGTTGCCTAGTGCATTATTATAATAGCACTTTAGGAGTTCTAAGATTCGATTAGATTTTCTTGACATCGTCGTTACTGCTGGCAGCTAAATTTTATTATAAAAAACATCAGTGAATCTGTCTAATTCTGTCGACTCAATCCCCCTTCACGGGGGTCCTTGAACACTTGCGTAAACTTGTCCAAAATATTGGGGGATTTGGTTATTCATTCTATACACTTGTTGCATTGGGTGTACACTGTACAGTCCATATAAATTATTCGGGGGCACGTGCCCCGGCTGCCCCCCCCCCCTGGAGTTTACGCCTATGACCTTGAACGTGTTCATTTTCTCAATAACGCTTCTTTCAATTGCGTATATAGTTGATGTCAACATCTTGGCGGATAAAGATTTAAATCGGTCGGCATTTCTGGAGATTTTCTATCAGCCGCACTTGTGTCTAGATCTATCTCGGCATCTCGATTTCATCAAATTGTCCGAATCTGAGGTTTGGCCTTGAAATGAACATAGACACCCTTACATTTACGGTTTACCTTGGCGGAGTAGCCGACTGGTGAGGGCCCTCGGCCTGTAACACCAAGAGTACGGGTTATAAATTCCACTTGAGCAAGTCCTTCACGCACAGTTGCTCAGCGCCATCGATGTTCTGTCGTAGAGTTGTGTGTGAACTTCTGAACTTTGGAAGGAGGGCAATGTCAAATGCAGTTGTATTGTATTGTATAAGGTATGTGTTGAGTCAGTTATGACGCAGAATTTGAAACTTGTCATCTGATGAAATAAGTACAGTGTAGCCTAAACGCTTAAAACTCAACGTCATCCTCATGAGTTTTGGTCGTAAAAGACTCGTAATGGCAATAACAACGATTTTTAAAGTATCTGTAGTCACTCGATTGCACACTCATTCACTCACTCGCTCACTCACCCACTCACTCATCCATTCACTCATTCACTAAATCACTCACCCACTCATTCGATCGCTCACTCACCCACTCACTCAAACACTCACTAAATCACTCACTCATTTATCCACTTAATCACTCACCCACTCACTCATTCACTCATTCAATAAATCACTCACCCACTCACTCATTCACTCAATCACTCACTCACACACTCAATCAATAAGCAACTCAATCGCTCGCTCACCCGCTCACTCAACTGCTCAATCACCCACTTACTCAATCACTCACTCAGCCACTCACTCAATCACTCACTCAGCCACTCAATCACTCACCCACTCACTCGCTCACTCACTCATCCCACCAACCCACCCACTCACTCACTTATTCATTCACTCATTCACTCACCCAGCCACCCACTCACCCACTCACTCACAGGAGACAAACTTTAGCGATGGTTTTCCCATGCTGCTCATTACAAGAGCCGTCACAAAGAGCAGTAGACGGCATCTGAAAGGAATTAGTCTTCGAACCCAACTATCTTAAGCAACGAAATATTTCTGGGCTGTTTTTGGAGCGTCAGTTGTTAGCACTACAGGTCATTTGTCATCTATTATATCTCTGCCAAATCATCGGGTATCCGTACATTTAGGAGTAATGAAAATAAATTAATACAAAATAATAAATAAAAATTCTAGGCCTAGACATCAAATGAAACATTCGGCAGGTAAACCACACCAGTGTCTTTTAACATAATCATCAGACTCGTCGTAATTGTCGCGACTAACATCATCATCACTATCATCATCTACTTCACTTTCTTCATCGTCGTCATCATCAGCACGGTGTAGCCTTCGCCATCTTCACCTTCTTCTCTTTCTTCATCGTCATCATCACCAACACATTCATCATCATCAGCAGTATTTAGAATCATATAATCAGCTTCGTCATCGTCATAATAGTCTTTATCTTCATCACGATCGTCGTTCTCAACTTCTCGTTATCATCATCTTTTTCTAATTGTTCATAATCCTCACAAGAATCAACACAATCATCATAATCCTCACGATTCTCATCATCATTTTCCTTCCATATCATTGTCACCAACATCATCATTATCATAATGCTCACAATCATCATCATCATTTTCCTTCCAATCATTATCATCACCATCATTATCATAATGCTCACAATCATCATCATTATCATCATCGTTATCAGTGTACCTACAAAAATCAACACCATCGTCATAATTATCATAATCATCATCAACGATCTCCATCGTCACTATTCCAATCATCATCGCCCTCGCGTCGTCCATATGCTCCCTCCGTATACAGCAGACGGCCATAATTCCTGCCATGCGGTCCCAATCCAATAAGCGAAAATCAATTCGGTGACTCATCGACCACGATTGGTTCATCCATTCGGCTCATCTCGAGAAATGCCCAATGTCACGCCACTTCCCGCACTCG